>CM038115.1:10368055-10417753 GCA_001642375.2 Mentha longifolia | reverse complement strand
ATCAATAATATGCATCCAAGTTAGCAATTAACTCGAGATTTATATATAAATATATATAATCTCATATATAACACGTATATATAACAACAATTTCACAATAATATATATGCGAAACAATAAAGACGCATGTGCTCAGTCACAAATTATCCCGACTTGCAAACATTGATTTATTCATGAATCACAAATACAACATAAACCAACAATAATCATATATGGTAAGTTAAAACAAAATAACTCCATGAAAATCCAATATATATGGATTACACATTTTTGCCATGATCAAAACTGAAGCACGATAATTTCAATATCTCTCTGGATGCGATTGGAATAAAAAAGGTATACATGCGTCAATATACACAAATAAAACATTAATTATACAACAAGGTAAATCAGGTCAAAGCATGATTATATTAGTGCATATCATTGCAAACCGAAGCATCATGATCAAAATTATATAGCAATTAATACCAATCCATATTCGTCATACGTGGATAAAAAAATATCGCTCCCTAATTTTGACACAACCGATAATACGAAAACGAGATTCATATAATTGACCGCAAATAATCATATAAATCTCATATAATTCCACACATCCCAACAATCGAGCAGTCGATGACTGCTCTGATACCACTTGTTAGAATTTATAGATCACACAAAGCATAAATTCAATTCCATAAACATCGATACTCGATTATCAAAGATCATAGGAATACCTGGATCCATTGAGATTGAATTACTGGATGCGGAATACCTTCAATAACAATCTCGAATCACGAACACAAACCACAAACACGAACAGATTTGGTATTATGGTCTTCCTCAACTAAATCACCATATGGGCCTTATGTTTTCTTCCAGATGGGGAGAAGATAAACTTTGTTCGATTTAGTATATCGGGGACCATAACCAGAGACTCTTTATATACTAGTGAATTAGGTTACCCATAAACACCTAATTGGACTAGTATTAGGTATCTACTCATAAGCCCATAACAATAACATAGCCCATGGACTAATACTTAATTAGATCACTTAATTAAGTCCATCAATAATAAATAGCCAATATAATTGCAATAATAATATGTTGCCCACAAAATAGATTAATAGAAAATAAATTTTCTAACACGGGGGTGATACGATTCGGATACGAGGATTCGTTAAGAATTCGTCTGTATATTTATATATTTTATTAAATATATCACCGATTTTATAAAAATAAAATTCATAAATTAAATACTACATTATAAATATCAATTAAAATAAAATTTTCAATCAAACCTCATAAATTAAATAATGTATATTGATTTTATTATGAATTTAATTAAATTTTATGGCAATATATATAAAAAATCCAAAAATATAAAATTATTAAAAAAAAACCCCCAAACGCATCATATTCTTGAGGCAAACGCCCCCAACACGTGTATCCTATTTATTTTTTATTTTTAGGATTCGCCATGTGGCATATCCGGTGCGTATCCCACGAGAATCGCACCCTCACGAGTATCCAGTGCGGGTGCGATACTGCAATATGGTATTTTTAGAAGAATCCGTGCATCATAGGTTGAGAGCTATGTTGCATGGTTGGGGGTGAAAGGCTGAGTTATATGATACGGATAAGTGGATACGAATTTGAAAAAAAAATTAGAGTGTGATTCGCTGAGAATATATTTATATATTTCTATTTTATTATATATATCACCTATCTATAAAAATAAAATTCATAAATAATACTCCCTCTTATTTTTAAAGAATGACATTCTAGTGATTCAAAGCCCGGTAAGTCTCATCATCAATCTAGGTTTATAGATTGTTTTTTTAAATGTGTAGTGCTAAACTCTGACAAGAATCTGATCCGCAATAGTGCTTCTTATACGACTAACACAATGGGTTTTTATGTGAGCTCCTACTGTCTAAAAAATATATATTTTTGTTGGCCTTTTGTTAATACATTGATTTATATTGGCAAATATATGTTGTTTCCTGCATAATCTGGATGAAGTCAAAGTTATTTGTCTGAATAACGATGATCAACACAATCACCATCAAGGTATCTTTGGTTTTTGCATAATTTCTTTCATCGTTGTATTGTTTGTACAAACTCAACTAATACCTTCAGATCTATCTTGGTTTTCATTGCAGTTGATGTTTCTACGATCACTTTAGATGACTGTAAGATGGAAGCTATCTCCACCGTTATTACATTGAATATATTTGATGTAGAAGGAGATGGGAGCACACAAGTGTGTCATTTGTCATTGTTGTCTCAGCATGTAGACCTCAATAGAGGTAAGCACACACGAGTTCCAATGCCTCATCATTACGAACCACTCAAACTGTGTCATCTCATGTCATAACCGAACTTAAATTGGAGGTGTCTTTACTGAAAAATATATTTGCATCATGTAAAATTACATATGCTAATTTTAGACAATCAACATGAGAGAATTGCTCCAAAGGGGGCAAAGAAAAAAGGATGTTCGATGCAATACGATCATGCACTTGTGATTGTGAATGAAGAATATAAGACATGGCTAGATGATAGCTCCGACCTTGTTAGGAAACGAAAATACCTGAAAATATACTAAACATTGTGAGCTAGAGAAGGTCATGGAAGATTGAAAAGCAAGAGAATGTACTTTAGCCCTGATACCGAGTACCATTTTCACGTACTTGTTGGCCTTAGCCTGGTTGGCTATCTTCTCCTCTTCTGCTGCAGACATCTTCTTTTGTACTACTTATGTTCCATTGATAAGGGGCTCACTTTTTTTTCGGCACGAAAATTAAAAAAGTTTAGATTATTTGTGGATAAAGGGAGTATTATATGTATTGATTAAGGATTTATATTTATAAATTTAATTTAATAAGTTAGCGAAAATATGTTAGTGAGAATATGTTAGTAAAATTAGGGAATTTAATTGGACCATTAATAACACTTATTATTTTGGTTTATTAAGCTAATTATTTTCATTTTGGGAAATAGCCCACCTTTATAAATGGGACGAAGGGAGTATCAAAGTAATATTTATCGGATGTTTTTCGAGCTTCTTGTAGATTCTTTTATTAGACTCGTCACATTTTTCAAATAAGAATCAAGCAACAAATTAAATACGTACTAAAATAGATATCAAATAAATTTAAAATTGAATTAGGGTTACTTACTCAAATAAATACCAAATAAAATAAAAATTGAATTAGTGTGAGAAATCTTGAACCTAACTGCACGAGAGGGCACTACAATAAATACTCAGTTTAACGACCGAAAATTCGGTTGCTAAAATGGAAAAATCGGTCGCTAGTATGGTTTAGCAACCGAATACCGACCGACTGCAAAGGTCGGAAAAATCCTCGTCGTTGGTGTGCTTAGCAACCGAATAAATTCGGTCGGTAACTCAACGACCGATTAACAACCGAATTATCTGTCACCGAGCTTCGGTCGCTAAGTTAGCAACTGAATAGCAACCGATTTTGCGTCGGAAATTAACGACCGATTGTCTTCGGTTGCTAAGTTGAGAAAGCCTCCAGCAGGGATTTCGGTCGGTATTCGGTCGGTATCTACCAACCGATTGCTTTTTGGTCGGTAACCCCATGTGTAACCCCTGTTTTTAGCTTTTTAATTAATTACTAGATTTTCATTATGATAAACCTACTTACTAAAATTATTTTCATACCACATCCCAAAACGTAAAAAACCTAAAGTCTTAAATTTAACAACATCAAATCCGAGATCCAACACCACAATCAAATCATTCAAGAGTTCCAAACTAACTTAGTCCAAACCAATCTAAAACAAACCGAATCCAATCCAAACCAACATATTCAAAGTCTAATCCATAAGAAGAAATTAGTCGAAACACAAGCTAAGAAGGTGGAGGGCTTGGCCAATGCCTCATAATATGCTCCAGGTGAGCCTTCATCTGTGCATGCTCCTCGGCCTATTTCTGGATTTGCTCCTCAAGCTCCGTCCATTTTGTTTGATTTTGCAAGCGCTCCTCTCGCTCGACACTTAACTGTGTATGCAAAGAGCTGAATTGTTCCTCCATGGCTGCACGACTAAAGTCAGATGCCTCTCCCGATGACATATCACGTTCATATCAACCTCGCATTCTTCAGTGGTACCTGGCAGAGGCTGACGTTCCCTGCTGCGATACGATATACCTCATCCTACAAAAAAACAATTATTATTATTATTATTATTATTATTATTATTCTCCAAACAAGTCTGGAACACAACACCTTCTTCAAATAAGTCTGAATTTGAAGAAGCAACCAAACTGACTCAAGAAGCAATTATGTGTGAAATCAATAAATAAATAAATAAAGCATAAGGAATAAAAGAATATAGAAAGAGAACCTGCTTCGTTCACCTCCTATGCAATGCGTAGAAATTTTTAATCCAACTCATCCAATTCTCCCAGCCTCTCTCAATGATTGCCTACAGTTCAAGATAAAGAAAATTGAACAAAAGAGTGAAAAAATAGAGAAAGCCATACGCATCAACAATTCTCCTCAAATAGCAATTCTCCACCACCAAAATTCACTTAGGATGAGATTAGTTTTACAATCGATGTGTGCTTTAAATATGAATTCTCACAAGTGATGTGCAGTAAGAGAGAGCAATGTGCATATCTTAACTTTGAAATGTTTATGCTTAGGAAATTGGCCTTTAATTACTTAAAGCAAAGACAAAGAATACTTGAAAACTGATTGACTAGTTCAAATAATCAAGTTTGAAATGTTCTGTCGTGACTGCAATCTGACCTGCCATTAATAATCAACTTATATTTGAAGGATTTTCAAGGTATTCATAGTAAGGTCAGGTTTAAGAAACAAAACTGAATACAGATCTAACTAATACATAATTACGAACCTTAAGAGGAGTTCAGAACTTCAGATAAGACAGTACTTTGAAAAAAACACACTTAGAATACAAACAACAAGCACACAACTAGATTTTGGACCTTTCACATATTCTAGTTTTAAACTCATAACAGTTCTCATATGCATTATGATACATATCAAGATTGATATAGAAACACTAATCTTTTCCGATAAAAAAAAAGATATAGAAACATTAATCCAATAAAGATTCATTCAGTACATAATAACTAACAAGCTGGCCTCTATTTATTTTAGCTGTTAATATTTCATGCTTTTGTTCTTATAAAGTACGATAATGTGATCTAAAAAACAATTGGCACATATTCTAATCTTGAAAATCCTATCCATGAAAAGTTCCACCCTCAATGGATCTGTTGGAATTAATTTTATCTTGAATCACTTGATAAACGTGTCCTTCCATTGCACTTTCTGATCGAGAATCTAAGTGAAAACAAATTCAAGCTTCTTAATTTTATGGGGAAATCAAAGCTTTTGTCCAAACACAGAAAGAGGCGAAATTCCCGAAACTAAACTAACGGATGCTACATAAATTCACAAATTTCCGAGCAGCAAAATCTCATCATACCAGATCCTGATTTTGGGGAAACTGAAAGTAAAACTATTACAAGAGGAAACTGAAAGTACCTTCAACCTTGGGAGTGACAGCAATTTTGGAGAAAACAAGGGTTTTTTCCTCGCCTAACTGAAAGTTCAAGTCCACCTATGACACATTATGACCTATAAAATCAGAGAGAGAGAGAAAGAGAAAGAGAAAGAGAAAGTACCCTAATCTACTGCGGCGGCGGCGGCGGCGGAACCTTCAGAGACTCACGGCGGCGATGGTGGCAGTCTTGCTGGAAAGGGAAGGAATTGAAAGCGCGGTGAAGTAGGGCAAAGAAGAGGGATTCTGTATTTTGAATAAAAAAACGGAGCTTAATTTTCAGTAAAATACATGAGTAAATTAAAAAGTATTATTAATGCTACCAACCGATTAATTTCGGTCGTTAAAATTAAAAAATAAAAGTAAATTAAATTATATTTACTAACAACCGATTTAAATCAGTCGTTAAGCTTGCCGACCGAAAATCGGTCGTTAATTGATAGACAATGTTGGCGCGTACTGTTCCCGCCAAAGTCGGTCGTAAAATCGGTCGGAATTCGGTCGTTGAAGGCGCAAATCAAGATCTGCTGTAATTTAGTCACGAATCGGTCGGTAACTAACGACCGAAACCTTTCGGTCGTAAAATCGGTTGTTAAAACGCGCTTTTTTTTGTGGTGGGGAGATATTTATATTTAGTTTTAAGGCAAAATTGTAATTGTATAAATTATAAGTAATAATTCTAAGTAGTTTTATAATGCTAAAATTCTATCTAAGTTAATTATCCATTGTTGTAAAGTAATATTGTAAAGAAGAATAAAGAACACAGAAGAGAAAGAGAGAAGGGAGAAGACGGCGGTAGAAGTAGGATTTTCTCATTAATCTTATTCACCGTAAGTTATAAATAGGATACACACGAGGTATATATACAAGAGAGAGAAACCCTAATGAATAAGTAATGTCCATATATAAAATATATTTACAACACTCCCCCTTGGACATTACGACGTGATGTTCATGCCTCGTTAAAAACCTCTCCGTAAAAACCCTATGGGAAAAATTCGGCAGAGGAAAAGAGTACATAACATACACTTATTCATGTGTTGCATTAGTTGCTTCATTAAAAACCTTAACTAAGAAAACCCATTGGAAAAAACTTAGTAAGGGAAAAATAGTACAACTATTTGGCCTTCAGGGCATAATCTTTGGGATTATCTTATTTAGGTCTTTAGGATCTAATCTTCAAAAAAATTTAAATATGTCGCTCCCCCTCAAAACAACAATCTTTCAATTCAATACATTTCAATATGTACTCATTCATATATTTCTCATACATAGACGTGGGGAGGTTTAGTGAATAAATCTGCAGGATTATCACTAAATATACAATTGTTCTTCTAGAACTCATATGTGCAACACAAGATAATAATCATATATCCTCACATAGGATATTAGGGGTTTTGTCAATCTATCAGTCCGAAATTAAGCATTTTGGGGATCCAAATAAGTAAGCATCCAAATAATACCTTAAAGATAACAAAGAATATGATTACCATCATATATCTCCTTCTAGGAGAAATTTTTCATTTTGCTAGCAATTCAAAATTAATGGTATCAGGCCTGATAGAGTAGTACTTCGGGTACTCAAAATAATGAACTTCATGTTCATAATTTCTTTGTTATCTTATACACTTCAAGTAATGATATGAGATAATTGATGTGATTTATTGAATATAACAATTTGAAATTCACATCAACCAGATCAACCGGTACAATACTCATTCAGGGAGATACTCGGACTGTTACAATACTCCGTCAGGGAGATACTCGGATTGCAGGCCGAGACAATACTTTGACTTATTCAAGTCTTCATACTAAAACTCCGTCATAAAGCATGAGTTAACTTTCTTAAATTCTTTGTGTGTAACAATTTATATAACATCAACATAATCATAAATATTATAAAAACATTCAAACACATTTTGATACACACACATAAGCATAAATGATTATGCACATATCCTTACTTCGGGAGGATGAACTTATTATAGTACATGGTGCTGATAACGTGTTGCTTGTTGCTATTTCACTTTTCTTCATGTAAGAACTTTCAAGTCCAACAAAGACATATATAGATATCGGTGCCCAATGACTTATATAAAAGAGAACGTTACGATCAACCATATGATATCTATATTTACCAATTACTGCCATAAGTTACATAACGGAACATAATGCATAACAGGAAAATTAATCAATTGAGGGTCTCTGCTAAAAACCCTCGAGCTACTCACTTTATTTTCAACCACCTCATTAAACTTGATTCCTCTTTAGAAACATTTATTTGTGTCCTACTGGGACAACTTTCTTTAAAGAATAAAATATAGAGGAATAATAGACTTTTTGTCTATTTATCGAGAGAAGCTCAACCTCAACTTCTTCTCTTTATTTTACCATGTGCTTCCGGCACAATAACACCATATTCATTCTGGATCCAGATTATCATTTTAAACTTATACCGGTAATGGTTGAGGTAAAGAGTGTCGACAATTATAACATTTCTATCAACATTTCTCCTGAATTGTCTTCATGACAATATATATAATCAATATTAACCAGATTTATCCATCATTTCCCAATAATATATTTAATCTGGTCGTTCCGTAATCCTAGTGTCTCAATGTTATGATTATTTAGTGCACTTACAAATATACTGGGATTCTCGTCTACAGGACGATCCTCTTCAAGAGGTTTTATACATAGAGTGATATCATTTGAGATTCTCGTCTGCGGGACGGTCCTCTTCAGGAGGTTTACTATAGTAATATTATTTAATGATTTGATATTACTACCGTGGATTTTATCTTTAGCACCAAAATAGTTTTCACGCTTCAGGCGTTAAGAGCATCAATCAATTTATTTAGTTCATGAAGAACTCCAGTTCAGTATGGTGCATATAAACAAGTATATAAAATCACTCCATTGGCAGTCAATAACTGTTTGAACTTTCAGTTCATTTTGTGTAGTGCGTGAATTAATATTTAATCCAACAAGAATTTTGCGGCATTCTTTCATTCATATCTCCCCCTAATGCCGTGAAAATGATTTAGTTGGATTATAAGAATAACGTACCAATTAATCAAATGATCCCCGATAATTTTGGCTCTATCAAATTTTTAATTCTTGACGGAGAGTACACGTAATTTTTCTTAGAGCCATATATGTACGTTTTGATGGTGATAAATAGAATTAGCAGATGGGAAATGATGATTTTTATTATCACGCACTAATTATAAGGGGAATGACCCAAACACTCATGCTTTAATAAATTTGAGAATAATTTGGGTATTTTAAAATCATTGCAACATCATATTTGGTTATACTGTTTTTACAAAATGGAAGACAGTCAATATGGAATCGAAGAAGCTCTTCTAGAGTTGACAATAAGATATTGTCAATTGAATTATAAAAATTATCCCCCTCTTTTTAGCAAGAGTTAAGACCTAAAAATCTATATAATATTCTCCAAAATTTTATTTTGGTGCTCTAATTATCAAGTTTGCTGCAGGCAAACAAATAGATACAATTCATAATTTTTCGTAGTCATGGGCTATATGAGAATAATATATTCATGATCTCGATTAGTTTACACTTGTTTCACCACATTAGGATCAACAAAAATTTTCTTAGATCTCCCTCGAGTGTGCTTCTATAAGTAGAAGCTAGCATGTGCTTCAGACATCATTTGATAATTACGAATGACTTTCAATAAAAGTGAAAAAATACTTAGGATCGATCCTTACATATAATTTATTTTAGTCGTGTCCTACTTCTGGAGTACACAATCTTAATATATGAGCTCAAACAATTATACTTATGGGAGAACTATGGAAATTTTGTCGTGTTCCTTCAGAGATTGCCGTGAAGAAAAAGCTATATATATTTTCATGTACTACTGCTGGAGTACAAAGTAATATTTCTTATAATTTATCTTAATTGTGTACTATTGTTGGAGTACAAAATAAAAGTAATTCAATCATATTATTTTGGGAGAGAATTGTGATCGTTAAAGAATTGTTATGAAATAACAGTATCTTATTCAAAAAGATATCAAAGTTTTCGCCTTCAGGGCTAAATCTTTGGGATAATCCATATTATGGGCTTCTTGCTTTAATCCTTCAACAACTTTATTGATATAATAATTAACCTAATTGGTCATACTATGAATTGAACAACTTCTCGGTTGTTAAGGAAAATAAACAAAAACTAATGCTCTAAATACACAAGAAACTTAAGATTACATAATATCACCAAGTAAATAGAGCAATAAAAAAAATCACCCAAGAAAAGTATCATAGCCAAACAATAGCATATAAATCCAATTGTTACCAATAGCACTAAATATCTCAACTCAAACAACAAACAGTGTACAACTATGATTAGTGTCCCCTTCTTTTTCGTAATGATCAATAAGTATCATACAAAATCAATCGCTAAAAGATAAGTGCAAGCAAGATATCAAATCAGATCACTAAACCATTCAACTCAATTCCATAATTCAGCGAAGTATACGAGCAATCAACCATCAGACAACATAACTCATTTAATATAGACTGGGGACATCGAAAAAAAAAAAAAACTCGAAACACACAACTATAGAATATACAAATTAAACAATCAGTAGGAATTTATTTAGTAACATCTAATTTTCAAAAGAACAAAACTAATATCACCGGCAATAGATTAAATAATTCATATATAATCATCATTGAACATCTCCGCAATTATACATCGAACATACCAAAGACAATTATGAAAGTTTTTATAGAAAATATCCTTGCAGAGAATTAAGAAATCAATAAAAACAATTCATGTATAGTCAGTAACCAAATTCGCATCCGTATATAACATTTTCATATCACAAAAACAAAAATCATCTTGATCACATAAAAACTTTGGACGGAAATCAGTTCACGAATTCAAAACAAAATGTAGTCGTCGAAAACTTTTAAATTAAATTCAACAAAAAGAATTAGGATCGGATAATACCTCGCAGAAGACACAATTATTTTCTAGGGCATATCTTCAAAATCTATTCGATTTGATTAGCGACATCATCAAGATCCACTCAGTTGGTTAGAACTTCGTGATTCAAGATCCGCTCAATTGGTTAGAGACTCGTGCTGATAACGTGTTGTAAAGTAATATTGTAAAGAAGAATAAAGAACACAGAAGAGAAAGAGAGAAGGGAGAAGACGGCCGTTTTCTCATTAATTTTATTCACCGTAAGTTACAAATAGGATACACACGAGGTATATATACAAGAGAGAGAAACCCTAATGAATAAGTAATGTCCATATATAAAATATATTTACGACATCCATCATATAATTATCTAATTGGATGCGAGATAGTTTTGTAAGATTATAGAATTCATTCAATTGTATCTTTTTTATTTTTATTCATTCAATTGTATCCTTGCATCTACTCGGAGTAATAAAAGGGTAATTCTGTCACATCCCCGATTTATTTCTCATAGCCGGATAGCCCCCTCTTTTATAAATAAATTAAAAATAATATTGATTTTATTAATTTACTCTTTAACCTTTAAATTAAGTTAATTGATGCAACAACAACATAAGCCCCTTAGATTAATAACCACCCGTCACTTTTTCTACAACCCCCCCAACTAAACACATTGATTTTTCATAGCCCCCGCTACGTCTGCGCTTATGGAAGAAAGAAACCATTATGAAGAACAAAGTCCAACTCATGCTCCAAAGATGCAATAAAGTATGTTCATGATTTTTGTCGTTCAATTAATTCTGTTATTTACTACCGTAATTGGAGGCAATTTAATTGATTGATGATGCCATGATATTCAACAATTTATAATTTATGGAGATACCAAAATTAATTATCAAGGCTGATGATATTATATCAAATCTGCATTCGTATATTACAATATATACATGACATAAAATCGATGTTCTTATTTATATCTTTCGAACTCAGTGCACAAAATCAATGTTCTTACTGTAGTCTAGCTTTAATTAGATCCTACTTTACATTTAAATCTCACTCAATGCATCATATCCTTTTGAGAGACAAAATATGTAAATGAGGCAATAATGTTTGTGTGCTCACATCATTAGGCATTTTAAAATATAGTTTGAACTGATGTTCTATGGTGGCTTAATAATGTTGAGGAATATACAATTTCTTACATTACTTGCATAACTTTGGTGTTATCAAATGATTACCAATTTTTCGTGCTTGTGGTTTTTGTTGCATGAACATACAAAGGATACTTGGATGGAAAACAATTACATGAGATTGATGTTCACCCATTGAAATAGAAACATATGAAATCTCTCTCTCTCTCTCTCTCTCTCTCTCTCTCATTTCGGCTGCTAGCAATCTTTCTGTATCGATACTTTCTCACTTTGGCACCATCTACGGCAATGACCATGATCTCATCGCTATTTTCCCCAAATTCTATGTTTGGGCAACTTGGGGGCTAAACAGGTTTGCGCCTCTTGGTGCGGGAGCTGTACGAGTTTGTGTTTTTTTTTTTTTTGGAGGTTGTGGGGGTTAAATTAGGAAAATTACTATTTCCTCCGTGTCCACGAAGTGTGTGCCTAGAATCTTATGGCACGGTTTCTAATTTTTTTAATGAGTAGTGGATAAAGTGATGTTATGAGTTTCACTTATGTGTGAGTGATATTGAAGTTAAATGAATATAAAATAATATTTTGGTTGACTTTTAAGGTGAGAAATGAATAATAAATGTGGTGTCCACATACAAAAATAGCTAGGCACATAGATTGAGGACGGACGAATGCAGTAATAAGTTTGCATATTTCGAGGACTGATGGAGTATTATTATTTTTTATTTATTTTAAAAAAGAGGAGGTTGTGGCCTATGGATAGAATTACCCCTAATAAAAGGGTGATTTTAACCATAGCCACCATTTTTCTCTCCAAAGCCTCCGGAGGTATAAAATAGTGAAAATATAAATAGCATTTTACCTTTATAACCCCTAAATTTTGTAGCCCTAAATATCTGATAGAAAAACACACCGTGGAATTTTCATGTTTTCTAAACTTTCACCACGGATACAAATAGCAAATACTCAACATCATAAACGTCAATGTGAACAAAATTTATATTCGAAAGTTTATAACAAACTCAATTTACTTTTTCCAACAATTATGAAGCAGTTATGTTGTAACTTTTTGTATGGAATTCTCATATAAATACTTTTTACTTGTTGGAGAAGATTTCACATTCAAGAACTTGATTGAGAGGTTTCAAAGCAATCCAAAACTACTATTTATTCAAAAACCATTAAACTCGTTGTTGCTGGAGGATGAGACTTGGTTTTTGCTCTATCCCCTTTTGCACTCTACACTTTATGTAGATCGGATAAAATATGCTAAAAAGTCGGTGCCGATTGATTCGACATTATTTCGATTAGAATTGCAAAATTGTGTTCATCACCACCAAAATTGTATAGCTCCCATAACTATTCGTTGAACTTTAATTTCTTGTTTTTCTGTTTACAGAGGGCTATAAATTTTAGGAATGAGTTTATGATTTGTGGCAATAAGGATAAAATAGTAAATTTATAATTCTTTTTCATTATTTTATAATTTAGGGGACTATGAAGAGAAAAGGGGGGGCTATATTTAAAATCACCCCTAATAAAATTAGGACCCAATATGGGCCAAGGCCCAATTGCAGGATTCTTCTAACACCTCAAACGGGTTTCCTCTTACCCCAAACAAACCCCAAAATGATAGCTGGGCCGGGCCGGGTTCAGTTGTGCTAATCGGCCCTTCATACCATTTTCCACTATATATTGCTTATTGAAATATTTAAAATTTAGATATTGATTTTTTTATAGTTGCAATGGCTTGCCTAATCCCTCACATTTCCAGCCGAAATTCGGTTGTTTCTGCGTGGAATTCAGTTTACTTAACAAGAGAATTAGGTTTAAAAATTTAGAAATTGAAAATAATTAGATTACATTTAAATAATTATCCATATTGTTAACTTAGGATGTATTATCTTTAATAGAAAATGAGGAAAAAGAAAAAAAATTACACAATTTTTCTGATGTTCCCTTTGATGGATAATTTTCCGTAGGCAGGAGGAATGATTTTCCTTGCGCAGCCCCTTATCTTCATTTCAAATTATGATAATATTTTTCCACCTATTTGGAGTGATAATTTTTTTTTATATTTTCCACCTTAAAGAACATATGATAAACCAAGTGGAAATCGCATTATGAGATAATATTTTTCATCATTTTTTTATCTCTAATTTTCTTTTTCCATCAAAGAATATACACTTTTAGTAAAAAGCGAATCTCATATTAAAATATAATTTTAAATTGTTTGATATGATTGACTGTATAGCGAGTAGAATACGATTTCGCACTCAAAGTAGATTGAAGCAAGATCAACGATAAAAAAAAAAAATATTAAATAAGTTTATGTAAGGTATGTGTGAAAAAAAAAATTTGCAGACTGACTCAAATAATAAAATAGAAAAAGATTTTGTACACCGTTAATTACTAATTTAATAAAATTGAAAAAAGCGTGAATTGCACAGATTGACCAATTTTTGTATTTGAAGCATAACCGTCAACTCGAGCCGAATTTATGTTGAAATAATTAAATTTGCTAAGTTCTATGTGTGACTTCCAAAATTACAGTAATGATTTAATAATATAATAATAGTAATAATAACATAATAAAACACTAGAGAGTTAACGAACCCATTTCACGTACTTGGGCCATTTTTTTCAGCTTCTTGAATTACTTAAAGCTGAATTTGAGTTTAAGCTTTGGATTTTGACAAAAAACCATTGGAGCAAGCATTATTATGGTCAACATGTGACATAAATGACTAGAGAGACTCCCAAAATCAAATCCAATTAAACAAAATACATAATTTTGTAAGTTGGTTCTAATTTAAAATTCCAACTTTTACACACTTTGACAGCTGTGGATGACCCCCCCCCCACATAAATCAAAATTAGTACCCAACTGTGACTTTAGTTTCCATTAAAACCACAGCCAAAAATATTTATTCATATCGCATATTCGCATAGTTTTCGTCATCCACCAACTTGCAAAGTTCAATTTAATTGTATGATATACTTTTTATTTGGTTCTCTCTTTTTTTATATAACATAATAAGATATTTAGATATGAAAACTATCAACCAAGTTAGAAAAATATTTCATCTGTCCCCTTTATAATTAGCTATTTTTATTTTACATAAACGTATTGTAATAATAAAATAGTTCATTGTAAAATGAAACGGAAAGTAAATAATAATCTTAAATTATTTCTTTTACAAATAATAACGGTACATGAACAGGAACCTTCATCGTTATATTATTAATTACCTATTGTGTAGTACGAAGTAATATATTTTGCAGCTGGAGATTGTCCAACCATATATGTCGAAATAAATAAAAGTAGTAGCATTACCATTACGTACGTGCTAGTCAAATTTAATTAAATTGAATTTAAAATTAACATCCAGTTGTTACATTAATTAATTTTGCCTATATAGCCTATCCTAACATTTTACAGCCTGGCTCAAGAATGGTGACGTTCAAATTTTGACCCCTTTGGATTTTGGTAAACACTCTTGTTTTATATTGTCCTTTTCTTATGTTTTTAGATCATTATCATAATAATTGTACCTTTTTTAGCAACATATATGATAATTGTACTAAGAAATAAACTCTTTCTGCAATGGAACAAATTAGACCCAGTCTTGGTCTAGGGTTAGCAACTTGCCCAATTGCTTACCAATTTAACATTCTTCCTTTTTTTTCTTTTTTTTTTCTTTTTTTCTTAACATTGCAAGAAATTACTCAGTTTATGAACTAAAGATCGACTTATCTGTTAATTTATTAAATAAACTTATTTTATTATTCTCGCGTCTTTTATTAAATAAACCTATTACTATTTGTTATTACATGCATCGAGTACAATTTTGTACTGATTGAACCAACTCGGACCTTCTCTCTCTAGTATATTAGTGGGGTAGTTTCTCATAAAAGAAAGAAAGAAAGAAAAAAAAAATAGATTAAAACTTGTGTCAGCCGGAGGCACCGTGCGGCCGGGCCCAAAATGTCAATCTTTATACAGAAAAGTGTCAATGTTTAACATAATTATTTTACGAATAAAATGACAATTTTTAAAAGTGTCAATCTTTATACAGAAAAGTGTCGATCTATATGAATAAAAGTGTCATTATTTTAGCCCGGCCACACGGTGCCTCCGGCTGACCCAAGTGTGTCCCAAAAAAATAAATTAAATAAATTAAAACTAAATTCACTAAAATCATTGATTCTCGAGGAGAAATACCCAATATATGGTGAATTTTATTAGGTAGGGGTTGGGGCCCATTGGAGAACATATTAAATTATAAAGTGTTTTTTATTTATTTATTTATTTGAAATAATGTGAAAATAGAGGTATAAAGTATAAGAGAATATATATGTGGGTCATGAATTAAAATAGAAATATCGCACTCATTGTAGGCAGACGATAATAGCATAAAACACTGCACTCTCTATGGACGGAGAGAATATGTTAGTCACTAATTATACTACAAACAAATTATGAATCCCTATATATAGCTTAGTAAGAAAATCAGGGCTAATACAACTCCAAAATTAAATAAACATACACAATAGCAACCACTATCCCACTGAAGAATATAGTGCATGGTTAATTAGTTCAATATTTTACATTATAATATTCTCCCTAATATTTCCACAACTAACCCCAATCATTTGGTCTCCACTTTCATTTCTTGCCTTTCATCAACTTATCCAAACAACTCCTCAAGGTAGGATGTCTTTTTCGTGTGCATTTATTTCTAGAATTATGTAACATATATTCTCAATTATTAGATCTCAAATCACAGTGTTTGTAAGGGATTTTTATTGGTAATTCGTAGCCATTAGTATTTATTTGGTAAATTAATGTTAGGCCGTGATTGATAGGTGTAGGTTGAGAAAGAGGGATGGTGTTATATAATTAAAGTCATTATAATCAATTGTGCCTAAATTCAGTGAATTCATATGAAAATAAAGTGGGAATAAATTCTGGTTTAACTCTTAGATATGGCTCAATCAATGATACTGTTAATAGTATGGTCTCTTCTGTATGATCCATTGCATACGTTTTCTTTATTATTATTTCTCTCTTATTTTACTTTATTTATAAATTTACGAATAATTTAAGTATCTGAATTCTCTTATTCAATGGATATTGAGACATTATGAAAATAGCACGAATATGTTGGAAGTGGATAGCAATATTCAAAGCTAAAAAAATGGGGAAAAAATATTAAACAAAATGCATTTTACTATATTCATATTATCAATCTACTTTTCCACCAATAGATAGATAAATTATAAAATGTATTTTTAGCGCAAATATTTAATTGGAGTCGACCTCCAGTTATCTCCGTCCTCGCGAAAGTACGTGGTCCTATTATTTAATATAATCAACCCTTTTCTTTCAATTAATATATGTCTAAACAATAAATTAAAAGTTGGTCATTAAAAGAGGGGGAAAAAAGAAAGAAAGAAAGAACCAAATCCATCATTGTTAGCACTAGAATTTTATGATAGTTAGCCGCTATAGATATTAGTAATGTATCAGTAATGTGGCTACATAGCTTTAATGTGACATTACCATTTTATGATTTTTTTCATTTAGAGGTTTAGTTTCTTTTATGGAGTTTTTTCGTAATGTATATTAAATATAATTTTTTATTAAATATGTTATCATCACGTTAATCATGAGTATATTAAATATGCACACGGTAAGTACGTAGGGGGAGTATTCCTCTACCCGTGGATCACCAAATTTTATCCAAATGAATAAAATTAAAGTTTTTTTTTTTTTTTTTGGAAATAGAAAAAAAAAAAAGTTAATAGACTAGCTAGTTATGACACTAAAAATTCATCATTGTCATTTAATAAGTTTTCAAGGACCCCCCCACTCCACCCGTGGATCACCATTATTTGGATTCTAGCTATAATCTTTCAATTCGTTCAGATTTAAGAATAAATATATACACACCTAGTTCACGTAACATAATTAGGGTGGTAGGTGTGACAATATTTTCATATGATTGCTGTAACAAATAAAGACGGGTGCATCATGCATGGATATATACATGCATCTATATTTATTAATTCTTGAACGTTAAATTTAATTAGATTATGCAAAACCGGTGCATCGTATCAATTATTCATAAATTAATCGTTTTATAAATGCTACTCCGTAGTAATTACTCGAAAGCTAGTCAATTGAAATTTTAATACTCCATCCCTCTAAACTATTTGGTCCATTTTGGAAACTGGGTTATTCAATCAAACTTCCTATATCGTTCACACTTAATGAATCTTAATTTGGATATGGATGTGTAATAATATTAATTTAATTTTGCATGTTAATATTCAAGACGACAAAATGGTATGCTTGTAAATAATTATCAAAAAGCAGTAGTAGTAGTAGTAGTAGAAGATAGGGTTATATATAAACATATCAATGTATATATAATTTCACCACTATATATATATATATATGTTTTAATATATATATATATATATATACCCTGCAATTGGTATATTGTCAGCATCGTGTGTGTGTGTGTGGTGTTGTTGAAACTTGAGAGTGTGTTTGGTTTGAGGATTATAAATACTTGCTGCACATTTAATTAAACATACTTTTGATATAATCATATAATGTGACATTGCAACCGAAAGTATTGAGTTTGATTTTATATTTTTGATTCCTTTATGTTGAATGAGCATTATCTTCATATATTATTTTTCATCTAAACAAATACTCCCTCCGTCAGGGGCGGACCCAGCATATAATATTTAGGGGAGCTCCAATGGCAACGGGTAACACCAATCCCAATTCTATCATCTTAATTTTGTTTTTTTGCTAGCAAAGTGGTAGAAGGTGAGGGAGCCGCAGCAAAAAAACTTCCACAAATTAAAAAAATAAAATCAATTTTAAAAAATAAAATTTAAAAAATTTGGGGGGAGCAAATGCTCTCATGGCCTGTGCATGGGTCCGCCACTGCCCTCCGTCCACCATCTTCATACCCTGTTAATTTTTTGGTTGGTTTTGGAGTTTTATAATGATAGATTTTAAAATAGATTTTTGGAGCTAAATTTTTTTTATAGGATATTACAAATGTTGCAGTACCTTATAAAAAAATATTTGCCCAAAAGTCTATTTTAAATGCTATTATTACAAAACGCCAAAATCAGTTAGAAAGTCAATGGGTCTGACAAGGTGGATAGAGGGAATAAAATACAGTAATAATAGGTTTAGAGTAAGGAATCCAAAAGAAGTGTGGTATATTTATGTACACTATTATTAGAGTTATAGCGGTAAATGTAATGTTATTTAGAATTAATATGAGAAGTATAGACAAAATATAATAGCTATAATTAGGAAGTTAATTAAATGACTTCAATAATCGAGAATAGACGAGGAGAAGGTCAATTCTTGATGAATTGATCCCTTGTCATTTCTACACATACACTGACCTTTTTAATCATATTTTGATATAGGTCGAGTAATAAAATTAACGGGGGTTCAATAAATTTTAATTTAATTTTAAAGTCGATTACTATTATTTTCTTAAAGCATCTTCAAGAGTGCACTAATATTTGCACCAATTTTTTTTTACTCGAACTTGAGACTTTTCGTCTCGAACATTAACCCCTTATCGTTATACCAATACACGTACACGTATTTGCACCATTTTATTGATATGAATAGTTTATGCTATTAATAACGCAATACTATTCATAATGATATTTTTTTTAAATTTACTTTTTAAGTTTGCAATATTCATTTTCTACTTTATTTTTGTATATATTGTTGGGATGAGTTATTGTTTATGTACCTATTTTGTTGTTGAAGCTCGTGTAAAATAAGTAAAAGTCTTGGAGATGCACTTATAAGGGTGTGTTTGGTGGATAGGATGAACCAAGATGAGGTGAATCATCTTGGTTCATCTTAGTGTTTGGTACTGCAATGAAATAAACTGGAGGGTCCGAGATGAAGCCCAAGCCCGTTGCTATTTTACTGTTTTCGCTTGTTAACTCATCCGACGTTTTTGGTCGGATGACTTCAACTGATTCGAATAGTAACACAACACTTTCTTTCTTTTACCATTTTACCCTTATGTATTTATACGATTTCAAATAATAATAATAATAATAATAATAATAATAATAATAATAATAATAATAATAATAAATAACAATAATAGTAATAATTATAATAATAATAATAATGTAATAAAATAATAATAATAATAAATAATAACAATAATAGTATTAATTATAATAATAACAATAATAATAATAATAATAATAATGTAATAAAATAATAATAATAATAATAATGTAATAAAATAATAATAATAATAATAATAATAAATATTAAGAATAATAGTAATAATAATAATAATAAATATTAACAATAATAATAATAATAATAATAATAATAATAACTCAATAATAATAATAATAATAATAATAATAATAATAATAATAATAATAATAATAATAATAATAATAATAATAATAATAATAAAGGGTACTATTTATTCCCAACGATAAAAAGTGGAATCGGTAGGGGTATTTAATAAGGGTAATTTGGTCAATCTAGATTTTAATCTAGAGTTTTACAATTTGTACCAAACACAATATGATATCATGCGAGTTTGAATTTTTTGCTACCAAATGGAGAGATGAATGATTCATCTTGACACTATTCATATGAGTCATCTTGAGATGAATCATCTTTCCTCATCTTGAGATGATTACCAAACGCAGCCTAAGTGTGATCAGTAAAGCAATAAACTTGTTTTAATTTTAAAATAGTACAATGACTAACAAAAATCGTTTTTTTAAGAAGGGATCCTATTTATTTGTTGGGTAAGAAAATACACTGCAATATTGTCAGAATTTTTTATTATCACAGAACTGTTGAATCAGAAGGGTAGGGGCAGCAGCCTGCAGCAGTGCAGCCTAATCTTATAACATGGAGGTTTAATTCCATTAAGGGGCCGTTTGGTTTGTATAGGGAATAGGAAAGGGAAAGGAAATGAAAGGAATGAGAATGATTGCCTATTTTCCGGTTTGTTTGGTTGGGACAGGAAAGAGAATCGAAATTCTATTTTATATATTAATTTGAAATAACACATTATTATTATTATTATTATTATTAATTTCAAATTTTAAATAGTATAATATAAATATTATATATATAGTATATTAATTTAATATTATATTATATGAGTAACACAATATATGTTTGCATGAATTATAATTATTTAAACAATATAATATTATATTATTTTAAATAATGTAATAGTAATATTTACTATTATTATTATTATTATTTTAAAAATGAAAATAATAGCATATGTTTATTATTTTAATATAATTTTATAGTATTAAAATATGTCATATATTATTATTATTATTATTATTATTATTATTATTATTATTATTATTATTATTAATTGTTTAGTTAAAAAAGAAAAAAAAAACAATAATCCATATGTTATATTAATGTATAATATTATTTTATTTTAGAAAAAAACATTTTAAATAATATTTATATTATAATGTACTATATTATTTGAATATAATATTATTAAAAAATATATTTCTTATGTAAAAATAACGTCACATTTAATATAACATAGTATTTTATTATTTTCAATATATTTTGGATAATATAATTTATTATTTAAATATATCATGTTATTTAAAAATAATAATTCATGATAATTTTATAATTTAATTAAACATTATTTTATATATAAAATATTATAATATATTTATAGTACATATTATTGCAATATAATTTATTTGAAATATTATAATATATTTATAATATATAATTTGATATAATCTATTTAAATATAATATGTATATATAAATATATATTTATTTAAATTTTAATAATAATATAATATTATAATGTGTTATTATTATGTAAAATTAATGAAAAAATATCATATAAGGGAAAGGGAATCTCATTCCCTTGTATTGAGAAGGGAATGAAAAGGAGGGGTAATCCATTACCCAAAATAAGGGAAAGGGAATGGACAAAAACTGCAAACCAAACATCAACAAAGAGAATCAGGACTCCTGATTCTCTTTCCCTTTCCTGATTACCCCGAAACAAACGACCCCTAATTCAATAGGGAATTTTTTAGTACTTTATGTAATAAAATAGAAGTATGATTCAATAATTTTTTTTTTGTCCAAAGATTATTCAATATTTTAAGAATCGATAAGGGGTTTACTCAATACGGTTTGCAGGCTATTACAAACAAACGAGGGTTTATTCAGTGTGCAACAAAAATAGATACTGCGAGTTTCCATAATATATATAAAAAAGAAAAAAAAATTGGTCGAATTGGGTTCGGGTTGGTCCAGTTGATATGATATTTCAAAAGTTTTAAAGCTGATTAGTTTAAAGGCTCGACATTTTTTAAACTAATATGTCTTTCTACCCAAATTTTAACTGGTTATATATAAAGTACTCATTTTAAAAAGAGGCAGAAACTATTTTACCTAATATACTTAATAATAATACAATTATACCTAGAACGAAAAAAACATACAAATATATCTAAAGTTTGTAAATAGAACAAAAATACCCCTCATTTCCTCCTCTACTCCTTCTCTCACTTATACACACATGTGCTCTTCCCTCCCCTCTATTCTCTCTCACACACGGACACACACATACACAAACACACACAAACACACGCTGACACACGCACGCTACCACACACACACCGCAGGTTAGCCCCCCCCCCCCCTCCCCTCCCCCTTCCCCTCTCATTTTATTTTCATTTCTTTTATCTCTTCTATTTTTATTTTCATTTTTTTCTATTATATCTTTTCTATCTTCTCTTTTCTTTTCCAATTATTTGTTGTTTGTTTCGTTTCAGTTTTTTGTTTTAGTTTTAGTTTTTTTTTTTATTTTTCTTTTTTTGTTTTTTTTCATGTTTTTTCGTTCTTTTTTCAGTTTTTTTTTTCTCGTTTTTTCATTTTTCAATTTTTTGTTTTATTTTTTAAAAAAAATTACTGTAAGATATACAAAAATAATTTGACAAGAAATTGATAAATTCTTACATTTTTCAACTCGATTGGTAAGAATTTGACAATTTTTTATGTTATACCAATTCACTTGGAAAAAAAATAAATTTACTTTCAGTTTTTACTTTGTATTAAATATGTAAGAATTTGATAATTTTTTTTATGGTAATAATTTGTTAATTTCTTACAATTCTAAAACGTCTGGTAATAATTTATAAATTTTTTACATTGCTAAACTTGATTGGTAAGAATTTGTCAATTTGTTATGTCCTATTTGGTTAGAATTTGTTAATTTATTACCTTATCTAAAACGTTTTGTAAGAATTTAAAATTTTAAAAATATAAATTGAAGAAAAACTTAAAAAAATAAAAGCAACATACAAGTAAAATTAACCAAAAAAATGAAGAAGAAGAGAGGGAGAAGTGGAGAACAACAATTTCTAAAAAGAACTTCGATCTAAAAAGAAAAAAATACTACACAGTCACGCCAACCTCGAAAATAGCTTCACGTGCCAACGAACCCACGCGCCGGGAGGTTCTCCACCCTCAACAGCTTCAACCTCCCCATCCTCAATGAGTTCCCCCTCCTCAATAAATGATTACATTAAAAAGTAAAAACAGTGTGAAGTGTAGTGAAAAATGAGAGATTAAAATTAGGGAATTAATTCCCAATTCCCAGTTGTTTAGAAGCGGAATTAATCAACCACCGCTTAACTTCGCTTCCCCCACCTTTATTGTATTAAATATGTAAGAAATTGATAATTTCTTATGTTCTTTCTGGTAATAATTTGTTAATTTCTTACATTTTCTAAAACGTCTTGTAATAATTTGTAAATTCTTTCATTTTTAAACTTGATTGGTAAGAATCTGTCAATTTTTTATGTCCTAGTTGGTTAGAATTGTTTAATTTATTACCTTATCTAAAATATTTTGTAAGAATTTGAAAATTTCTTATGAACTGCAATTAACTTATTGCCTTGTTTCCTTTGATTTTTAGTCCCTTTCGCCGATGCTTAAGCCGTACAAAAGCGAGCGCCGCACGATGTATCGAAAATCCTTCAAAGTTGATGCAGCTCAAGAACCGTTTGCCTTCACGTTTGACCCCACCAAAAGCAAGAAGACCGAGGGAAGAAGAAGAAGAAGACAACCACATAGAAAAAAAAATAATTTTACATTCAGTTTTGATTTACTTTGTATTAAATATGTAAGATTTGATAATTTCTTATGTTCTTTTTGGTAATAATATGTTAATTTCTTACATTTTCTAAAACGTCTTGTAGTAATTTGTAAATTCTTACATTCTTAAGCTTGATTAGTAAGAATATGTCAATTTGTTTATGTCATAGTTGGTTAGAATTTGTTAATTTATTACATGAAAAAATGAAGAAAAAAATACAAATTCAATCTACAAAAGAAGGGAAAATACATGAACAAAATTATTAATCCCAATACACTACATAGCATCCATTACATGATTTTTCAAAAAAATGGGGAGGGATTTCCTTTTAATTTGAGTTCACTAAAACCCCCAAAAAAAGTACCAAATCAACAAATGAAACAAAAAAAAGAAAATTCAACTTCAATTTCAAAAGTCAACTACACAAAACAAAGAATGAAAAGTTGTAGCAGTTTTTGTTGTTCACTGTTTCCGGACTGAATTACCACCAAATTGATCGAAACTACCCAAAAACATGTTCTACTCGTCGAGACATTTCCAACGGTAGGTCGCCCGTCGAAAACCGACCACCGATGCGGCCGGAATCGCGTTCGGAAGGTCGCGCCGCCGGTAAACTCGCGATTTCGCGACATGTCGTCTTCTCCGGCGAGTATCTCCCTCGTTTCTCCACCAAAACAGGCGAGCCACCCCTTCATCTCTTCGTCTTTTTGAGGAGAATAAATTCCATTAATCAATTGCAACAAAATGCATTCGAATTCAGCCAAAAAATGGCCGAAACAGCAGCTGAAGCTAGAGAGAGAGGAAAAAGAGAGAGAAGGAGAGAGAATAGTGTCTATCTATGAACTTAGAAATTAGAAGGAGGGGTAATTTAGTCTCATTCTCATAAGTTTACTTTTTTAAGTTTTAGGTATATTTGTATTCTTCTTATGTTTTTTAGGTAAAACACTATATTTCCTCTTTTGAAAATGCATATGTAGAAAATACCAATTTTAATATATTAATGTTATATTGTTGAAATCAATGCACAGCGGCGGCAGAGGCGCAGAGTTTCGACCCCACTTTTTATATTTTTTATCTATTGTGATTAATTTTTTATTTTCACCAATTGGAAAACAAAATTTTTGGGGTGAAATTATATCACTGACACCAACAGATTATTCAAAATTCACTCAAATTTAATATGATAGGTGAAACAGTAAAATTATTGAATGCATTCTCTGAAAATTCATTTTCACGTACTAAATAGTGAAAATAATAATTGTATTCGGACAAATTTGACTACTTTATCAAATTTATTTTCACAGCAAATAATTCATAATTCATACCTGTTTTATCCTATAAAGTGGGTAGAGTGTAGAGCATTTATTCGCTCACAACACCTTAAAAATTATTTTCGTCATTTCTTAAAAGCTTACAATTTGGAGTATTTTTTTAGCGCTAGAAGACAATTAAAGACAACTTACTGGTCGCAAACTGAGGAGGAAGAAAAACCTAACGAAATTGAAAAAACTCACGAAATTATAGCTTTTAAGGTACATTATCAAGTTAATTATTCTATTTTTCAATTTTATTTTTGGAATTTACATGCTCAATGTTATATTGATTCTTAGGTGTAATAGTATGATTTTAGCTGTAAGATATTTAGATAAATATGAAATTTTACTGTTTAAATAATTTTAATTCTGGTATGATTAGTGCGATTTATAAGTGCTATCTTTTTTAAAAAATTATGCTTTAAGTTATTAACTCTGAATTTTAATTATTATTATTATTATTATTATTATTATTATTATTATTATTATTATTATTTATTAAATCCTATGAGAAATCTTTTTAGATATATTAATACTATTTTTTAATAAAATAATTTGTTAATTCAGAAAGGTATTTCACGTTTAGATTAGTATTTAAACCGTGAATTTCACGGTTTAAATGCTAGTTTAACCATGAGACATCTTTTTAAACTATATTAATACTATTTTTTAATAAAATAATTTGTTAATTCAAAAAGGTGTTTCACATTTAGATTAGCATTTAAACCGTGAATTTCACGGTTTAAATGCTAGTCTAACCGTGAGACATTTTTTAAACTATATTAATATTATTTTTTAATAAAATAATTTGTTAAGAATGGTGTTTCACGGTTAGATTAGTATTTAAACTGTGAATTTCACGGTTTAAATGCTATTCTAACCGTGAGATGTCTTTTAAAACTATATTAATACTATTTTTTAATAAAATAATTTGTTAATTCAGAAAAGGTGTTTCACGGTTAGATTAGCATAACTTATGTGTATAATATTTTTATGCTTAGCTTTATGCATAACTTATGCGTATAATATTTTTTTTTTCTAAATTAAATTCATGCAGATGTTGTTCGTTATCGTAAACTTAAATTATGGAGGAAATTGGGCCGATTGTATGTATGAGGGCGGTAGGGAGATGAATATTGTCTTATCAACAGATTCTATCAGTGTGTACAACTTGAGATACCAAATAGTGAATATGTGCAGTTTCTTGGGCATTTATTTTGATATCTCCTATTTGAAGAAGACACGATCCGGACGTCTTGTTAAATTATGGTTGGGGACAGACGAAGAACTCGTGTGCTTGTGCAGTACCGAATCATCTCCAAAAGTATATATATATTCGAACAACACGGCATCATCTTCTCACTTTTACGGTGAACGAGCTAGGGAGTCCTCTTCACATTTCCTTATCCTTGAGCAGATGTACCAGTATGGTGGCTCATTCGACTTCGGCTACCAGGGCATTGATTGGCATGCAGACCTCGAACAGTGTGGCAAGGTCGGTACTTCTTCAAATTGGACTGACGACGTCTATCACCCAGATCTCAACTTTGCGGCGAGTTCATTTCCTCATGCCTCGAGTGCCCGAGAAAATTCAATCCCAGACCTCAATATTGCGGCCGAGGATGAGCATAATGGGTGCACCGAGACAAGGTCTTGAGGCCATCTGTATGAAGTCGTAGACGATGAGGACAACCCAGATTACGACGTTGAATCTGATGCTTAAAGCACTGAGAGCGACAAAACTGGAGATAATTCTGAAAGGCGGCTAAATAGGTCCTTGTTTGCCGAGTACACAGCGTGGATACTCAACGAATGCGGGATCAAAAAATTATTACAATTGATGTATCCAAGTCCGCACGATGACGAGACTGATGAGGATATTGATACAAGGTATCCGAGTAATTGGATAGTCCCCATGGTCCCTATCCAACCTAACAACTCAGCAGTATATGCGGATGAGGTTAATCTGATCGTTGAAGGGCTCGGTGTTAGCGCCATGTACAATACCAAGGATGACCTCACGATTGCAGTTGGTCTCTGGAATTTGGAAAGGCATGCAGAATCAAAGGTAGAAAAGTCGGATAGGGGAAGATTATATTTGATATGCAAATCATCCAAGCAATGCCCCTTCAAACTGCACGCCCAATCCTGCGAAGGCCCATGGCTAGTGAGAACGTTCTGTGGCGATCACAAGTGCAATGAGGAAATAATGGGTCTGTACAAAAGGAAGCTTTGTTCTAAGGTCATTGGGGCGTACTTTGCGAAGCAAATTCTACGTGATCAAGAAATAATCAAGCCAAAGGTCATCATGAATGAGCTGAAGGAAGTTTTTGGTGTCGACATCAAGTACGATGTCGCCTTGAGGGGACGAAACCGTACAATTCAGATGATTTATGGCGATTATGAAGATTCATACAAGATTTTGCCGGGCTATCTCGCAATGCTGAAGAAGACAAATCCGGGTACAATCACAAGGATCAACATCGGCAATGATGACCAGTTCAAACAAGTTTTTGTTGCTCTAGGCGCTACTCGAGTTGCGTTTTCACTCACTATGAGGCCAGTTATTATAGTGGATGACACACATCTAAAGGGGAAGAACAAGGGAATCATATTCGTAGCCGTAGCAAATGACGCTAACGAGCAGTTGTATCATTTGGCTTACGGAGTAGGGCCTATCGAAAACCACGAGTGTTGGACTTTCTTCATGTGAGGACTCAAAAGAGCCTATGGAGCATTAAATGACATGTTGATTGTCTCGGATAAGCACATATCCATTATACATGCCATATCCGTTGTATTTCCCGATGCCTACCACGGTTTGTGTTTCCACCACCTGAGTAAGAACTTGGCACACTATGGTAAGCATGTCATCGGGTTATTTCTACGAGTTGTATACACATATGATATGGAGGAATGGAAATCGAGAATGGATCATATTCGTGATCTGAACTCCAATGCCCATGCAAAATTGATGGAAATCAGCCCTGCCAAGTGGGCTCGATCGATGTGCCAACCTCGACGTTCAGCAACATGACGTCTAATGCTGTAGAGTCTTTCAATAATACCCTCCTATGGGCTAGGTGTCTACCAATCTGCGCTTGTCTTGATGCTGAGGCTTGTCATCAAAGAGTGGTTCGATGAACGACGCATAGCCTGCCAGCTGGATAATCATCCAATAACGTTGGAGGCGAGACAAACAATTGTAGATCAGATAGAGCACGCACGGACATACAGGGTCACACAAACATCTCAATTCCAATTCAGTGTACGTACATCCCAACGGACACTTACTGTGAATCTTCAACATCAGCAGTGTCAATATATGCGTTGGCAGAGGGACTGTCTGCCTTGTGCACACGCGATCGTGGCAATCATGTAAGTCACCTTCAAGGTATCATTTGAATACAATAATCATAACTTAAGTACTTTCAACTTAATTATATTTTTTTATATGATTTTAGGAACCAAGGAGAGGAAGTAGTGCATTACGTTTCACCTTACTACCAGGTACTCACGCAAAAGCTTACGAGCTCCCAATTTTATGTGTACCACTTAGATCTACTTGGCCGTCCGAGCTCTGGAGTGCGGAGGTGTTTCCCCCAATAAGATTACGTCTACCGGGGAGACCAAGAGAAAGAAGACGTAGAGGGAGAGGGGAAGCACGCCGACGGGTAAACCGTGGTTCTCGCAAATGTCCACATTGTGATATGACAGGTCACGTTGGATCCATGTGTCACTTGTGGATGGAATCATTCAATTAATGTAATTTGTTGCAGTAACATAAATTATGTCTCAATTTAATTATTTCAATATATTTTGTGCCTTGTTACATAAAAACCCTGATTTACACGGTTAAATTGTTAGTCACGGTTTATTTGTTAAGTAAACTGTGAAGAACCCGGTTTTATTGTTGCAAATCACGGTTTAATGTTTCGATAAACCGTGCAAATCACGGTTTACATTTAAAAAGTCGTAGAATATTTTAAAATAGGTTTACACGGTTTAATTGATTAATAAACCGTGAAATCACGGTTCAGAAACAAATTTAACCGTGAATCACGGTTTGTTTAAGAATTAGACCGTGAAATCACGGTTTTAACTGCTAATAAACCATGTAATATACTTTTATAATTCAAAAAATAATAAAAAATATATTTACGGTTTATTTAAGAATGAAACCGTAGTTAACTGAATACCGTGGACCCTAACCGTGGTATCTGGTCAAAATGAGAATCCGGTCAAAACTACTCCTATTTACACGGTTTGTTGTGATTTTAACCATGTAACCACGTTCCAACCCGTGAACCCTAACCGTGAGACACTCGAATTTGGTCAAAATTAATGTCAAATTTCATTTTAATCCGATATCTAATGCTTCTAATCACATATTTTGTAAAATATTTATACATATAATGATAACTAAACACCTATTACAACTCAAATTGGAAGAACACGGTCAGTAATTTGACTTTGTAGAATGAATTCATGTAAATATTTCCATAATGGACTACAGTGAATGTATTTCTGATCACATAGTCACACTATATATATATATAACACATCCTACATAAGATTACATCATAGCCGGTCAACAACACATAGTGATAATTAAGTTTCTAAAAAGGTCTTACTGAGCAAATAACAACTAAAAAAAATAATTAAAGATAAACTTAACGGAAAAGTAAACAGGCGCGTGCCTTCAATTCAACCTCCGGTGGTAATAGAATTAATACTTGCATGCTTGAACTTAATCCTAAGAAGTTTGATCATTAGTAGATAAAACGATCGGTTTTCTTACGGAAAATACCAGGGCCATAGGTGGAAGAGATGACGTCCACAAGGAGTGGGAATTGTAGCATGACGAATGATGTTACCGGCAAGCAAGCCAATGCGGCCACTAGTACGCCAAACCACACGATGTCTCTTTGGAATAAGAGATAGAGTGTGGCACTAAAGGCAAACAACATAAATGTGATGGATATAAAGAGGCTAAGTAGGCCGATGGCTAACCCCTTGGGCAGGCTATACAGAAAGTCATGTTCCGCGTATCGTGAAGTGAGGATGGATAGGAACATGAGCAGGGAAGTGAAAAAGGAAACGGCTTCTGAAATGGCAAATAAGCGGAATGCCTGGTCGCCAAACAACTAGGGGATGCCTATTGCAGATTCAACGCCCCCGGGAACAGTGAAGGCTGCAGCAAACACGACTGTCGCGATCAGTGCTGCTGCGATGGTGCATACGCTGGCCGTGTCTTTCATCCATCTCTCCCCGTCTGCTTTCAACTTTTTGTGTTCCTCTGTGAATACCATTTGCGGAGTTTTCCCCTCCTTGTTCTTCCATGTTCTGCGTGAAGGATGAACGGAATTTTTCATTTCCTGTGGAATGGAAAACAAAATGCTAGCTTTTATTAAAAATATTATTTCAACTATTTTGACTCTGGCGGGAGAAGTGCCATACTAACTATTGAATGATCTAGGTCTGATGATTCATGTTTATGAGGGGGTATTGAGCTTGTTTGTGAGGTGGAATGGAGTTCTTTCCTATTTATTCGTGTAATATTAGCATCGTAAAGCATGTAACTTTGTAGCTTTTGTTAGGATTCTGAATACAAGGGAGTATTCAATTTTCTAGCTTTTGTTAGGATTCTGATTTTGATTAACTTTGCTTTTAATATTGAGATGGATTTGTTGTTTTTTTCCGTCTTTCTCAAAGCTCAGTGACGTATAACTTCATTACATTCGTGAAGGTTGTTTTGTGGTTATCTGAAAGGGATTCGAGGTACCATAAATCCGAGGTGTGCAATATGGTATACAATGAAGGAATAATAACGGAGGATGAATTTTCTTTAATTTAAAATTTGCATAAATTAAAAATATTCTACAAGTCAAAGATAATGTTCACAACTCGGCTCTACGTCGTGAAAGGGAAACCCGGAGAGGTATCTCACGCCTAGGGCTGTCAATTTGTGTCAATCGTGTCGTTATCGTGTCAACCTGTTAACGACCTGAACCTGTTAAGCCCAAACCTGAACACGACCTGTTAAGGATTTTCTAAACCTAAACACGAACCCAACCTGAACTAGTCAAACCTAAACACGACTCGAACTCGACACGAACATAATATTTTTCATGTCAACACGAACACGATAGTGACACAATATCAACCTGATATGACCACTGATAAACATGATACAATAACAAATATTTAATGCTTAATAGTTCATAACTTCATACTACTCATATTAATAAAAACAAATTCATAGAAAAAGAGTTCACATAAGAAAAACAGTTTCAAATCTTCAACAATCCGATAAAACATTCTTAGAAAATCTTCAACAATCCTATAAAACATTAAAAATCGAACTTCTAGCTTTGAATCTTCATATTCCAGTTTTCAAGCTTGTGTCAAAATGTCAGAAACCTATTAAATTGACAAAGGAAAAAAAAAATGTAAGTTTACCAATTTAGAAAACCACAACTACAACAATATAAAAATCATAATTTCAAAAAATAAATCTACCTCAAGTCTCAAGTATTCGTTCATTGGCAAGAGTAGAGGATCTAGAGGATTCGGCTTGATTTTCATCAATGATATCCAAGGAGTCCTCTCCTAACTCCGCAGTTGGTATTTCACTTTTAAAGTCTTTGAAGGAAAAATAAAAAATTAATAAGTGAAAGAACAAATATATATAAATATAAATTAACATTATTAGGTAAGATGAAAAACAAACTTAAAAATATCATAAACAATTAAGCCAACTTTATTTACAGTAAGGAAAAAACTTAAAATTGAAAGTATAATCCATACTTAACCAACAAAACAGGAAGATTGATTAATAAAAAAATTTATACCTTTTCTCCCAAACACCCAATCTCTAGTGCATATAATTCCTTCCACCGTACTTGGTTTGAGTGCACTACGATGTTGGTCGATGACTCTTCCACCAACACTAAAAACTGATTCAGAAGCCACCGTAGTTATGGGAATGCTCAAGATATCACGAGCCATGCAAGCAACTATTGGATATTTAAACTGCATTCCTTTCCAATAACCAAGAATGTCAAGACTAGATTTGATATTCATCCTTGTCTCTTCCAAGTACAATTCCAATTGTGATTTCTGTGCTTGACTCATCCCAAATTCATCAGCTAAAGCACTAAACTCTTACATCAAAGGAATTAATAAATGAGTAGCTAATATGTAAGAAAAAAAAATAAAAAAAATAGCAAAAATGCATAATTGTGCAATGACAATATACTTTAATACATACCTCCAAGGCTGCCTTAGATGCTTCATTTGTGAAGTTACAACTTGGATCCACCACAGTTGAACTATTACCTATACCACTCATAGTGCACGTATCTGAATACTCTCCAAATAGAGCAAACAACTTCTCTTTAACTCTCAAAAATTGTTGAGAATCAGGTCCATAGAGCTTCTTATAAGAAAAATCCACAAACTGAAGCTTACATCGAGGATCAAAGACTGCAGCTATAGTCAAGATCAAGCTGAATTCGGACCAATATTTTTCAAATTTTGGTAGCATCTTAGAAGCCATATTCCTAATATACTCATCTGTATCACCAATACTTTTTCTCAATGAAGTATAACGCATGCCAATTGGACCAAAGTACAAGTTTGTTGATGGATATTTGCTCACAGAAAATAAATTTGACACATCATAGAACAAACTCAAGAAACCACGGATCTTTTCAATTCTATCACATTCAAGTGTAGAGGGACAATGCTTGTAGTTTGGATCACTTAGCTGAAAATTCATGAAAACTCTTCTAAAGTACAAAGCACTATCAAGCATAAAAAATGTAGAATTCCACCTAGTAGGCACGTCCTGCCTCAACCCCCTCTTACTATTCAAAGATAACTTGCTCACACAATTTAAGAATTTTTGCCTCCTCATTTGTGAGCCTGGCACAAATTTAATACTTTCACGAACCTTGACAATAGCACTTTCAATATCCCTCAAACCATCTTGAACCACCAAATTTACTATATGTGCACAACAACGAATATGAAAGAACTCACCATTACACACAAGTGCGTTATTCAAATTCAACTAACCAATCAACAAATCAACAGAAGAATCGTTTGCAGTTGCATTGTCCAAAGTCAAACAAAATATTTTCTTTTCAATCCCCCACTCACAAAGCATAGAAAATATCTTATTTGACAATGCTACACCAGTATGTGGAGATGGCATCAAAGAAAAATTCAGCACTCTCTTTTGTAAGACTCATTCATCATCAATAAAGTGACATGTTAATGAAATATATCCATAAGTAGTGATAGAACTCCAGCAATCAAATGTTAAACTCAATCTCCCAGGAACTCTAGCCAACCAAGATTTCAACTTTTTCTTCTCACTTTCATACAGTTTTAGCACATCATCCTTCAATGTGTTTCTAGAAACCATCTTAACATCCCACTTGAGGTATTCAAAAATATCTCTAATACCTTCGTACTCAACAAAACGGAAAGGCAAATCATGCATTACAATAGCTCGACACAACAACTCTCGAAAATGTTCCGGATCAAATTTAGATTTACCCCTGAGAGACACCAATTCACTAATATCATGCGAGTTCTTTCTTGAACAACCTTTTAAATGGCGTTTTAAATTTCCAGTTCTTATTTTGCTAGAAACTCGAGCATATTCATGCCCACAATATTTGCACATAGCTTGCCTAAAACCACCCCCTAGTTCCTTTTTATGATAGTGATTAGTGATTACAAACATCTGACCTGAGTTTTCTTGCACTGCTACCTCTTGCCGTTGGCTGTAGAGTCCATGCTGTGGAATCGTTCTCCAAATTGAACTCATCTTGGTCAGGCATCTCACTGTCATCGTCTCCTCTATAGCTTCCACCACAGTCGGACATAGTTACATGTTCAAAGAAAATCGAACCATATTAGAAGCAACTCTCAAATTCAGAAAATTGAACCATATTAGAACCATGTATATTCTAAGAATATACCTACGATGTCTAACTCCGGCGAATCGGCGACGATTACGGCATGGTGGATGAAGGAGAACCAGAAGAGAGAAATATTCACGAGAGAAGAACTCGGGAGACGGGGGGGTGGGAGCGCCGCTGAAAAGAAATGGACTGAGGATTGATTGAGGAAACCCTCGTCTAAGTTTTAGAAATTAGTCAAATTACTTAAATAATAATATAATATATTAATAAAAAATAATAAATAAATTATTATTTATATTAACAGGTAACCTGAACCCGACTCGAACCCAACCTGCTAGTGACACGAAATTTTCAGGTCCTTATTGGGTCGACCTGATAGTGACACGAACCCAATAAGCCTTGACCCAAACCTATTAATTTCGTATCATGTTCGTATCGGGTTATCGAGTCGTGTCAAAAATTGACAGCCCTACTCACGCCAATCCTCTCAATGCACGGCTTCTTCAGGGTGAAAATACGATCGATGTACATACAAGCGAACGGTCCGCATGAATACTCGTCCTTCTGTATGTATTGTTGCTCTAGGGGGATCCAACCAACCTTCAGAAAATCAGTTTACTTCGTCAACCGTGGATGTTGTTCCCAATACCCAACCTTTTGCAACACTCTGGGCCACAGTTTCTGGATCGGGTAAAGCTGGATCTTCCGCTGCAATCTTTCTGTCGCATTGGCGAACTGATGTAGAAGTGAGTCGTATACCTTCATCGTCCACTCGTCAGTCAGTACTCGAAAAATAACCCAGTGATCGAAGGATATGTGGCAAATAAACACAAACTGCATACGAGGATTAACGACTCTACTTAGTTATAAAACACTAATAATAATACGTAATAAAAACACAAAGTTTAAATGAAGAAACTTACATAGGTTGCGTTCATCCAAACATCGTACGAGCCCACGCCATGAAACCAATTCCCGAGATCATATGACAGCTTGTAATCACAATACTTTAGATTCGACTTCGCCATTACCGTTTGATCTCCACCGTGAAAATCCATCAGGGCCCTCCTCAACTCGTACTGTCAAAAAATATCTTAATTTAGAGATTATACATACAAATATATATATATATATATATATATATATATATATATATTCATTTAATATGTGTAAAAAAACTCACGTATACGTCAATTCCAAGCAGAACGGTGCATCTCTTAGCTAGAGACGGACACAAAAAAAGTCCATCTTGGAGTCAACTCCACTAATAAATAGTGTACAGTTCCATCATCTAAAATCTACACAGAGTATTAACAAAACATAATAATTGACAGAGTATCATAAATAATAATAATATAAAATCAGGTCCGTTCTTACCTCAGCTGAGAACTGAATATGAGGGTGTTCGATCTCATGGAACAAGGACTGGTCCATCTGATAGGGCGGGTCCTGTAGGTTCATGACGTCGGAATTCGGCCCGCTTCGTCTGAATTCTTGATACAACAGCTTGATCTTAGGCCGGAATACGGTGTGGTAATAGTCGGGACAAAGGGGCTCTATAAAGCAGCCGATGGCCTCACAGTCCATCCCCCAACACGAGCCCGACGCACAGGCGTCTGTCCTTCAATGTCATAATCGGCATCATTATACTCACCTCCTGCAGCACCTCAGGATCGAGAATCACCTGCTGATGGGGAAGCACTGGCTGCAGTATGGGATGTACCCAATTATCTAGGGACATCCCGTCCAGCTCCCTATAATAAGATGAGTGTGACGACTCCTCATTCCCGACCTCAGCCTCTCGAAATGAAGCCGTCCTTGATCCTTCCCCTGCTACCGGCTCTATAATAAGCCCAACCATGTGCTCGAAACCCGGAGCGGCCTCGGGGGTAGGTGCCCTCTGCTCAATTTGGGCACCGTCATGATCGTCTCAAGCTCCATCGGCCTGGTTAACGAAATGTCATCCCACAGAGGGGACGTGGCTGGCATGTGATGGTGCTCGCCGGTGAGAATGCATACTATGGCTCGAGGAACTCCCTGACTTCCCGAAGATCCCCTTCAGGTGCCCTGCCATGAATTTGGCTATACGAGCCATCACTCCGGTCTCCGACCTATCCTGGGCCAAGCATTCCATGACTTTGTCGGCCCACGCGTCGTTATCACATCCTCGAGGGCACGGATCCCCATGTACGCAGCACACGAGGCCCGAGGACCTATTGGGGAGTGAACTATCAACCTCCGCCTCTTTGACGTACTTGCACGAGCCCTGAAGGCCGGGATAGGTGCTCCACCCTCTGAATTTGCTCGGGTGGCATGAGGCTGGTGACGTTGGGGCTAGACTACTTGCCTCGAATCATGGCACCTCAACTTATCAATCACTTTCGCCATATCTCTCGCATCCTTTGTTTGCCTCTGCTCCGGAGGCGCTTTCTTCCAAGAATGGCATGTATTCGCCTTAAACCGAACTTCTAACGCGTCTTGGCACTTGAAGAGGGACTGAAAGTAATAAGAGGTTCGTTCATCTTCATTAGGTTCGAGTGTGGGGTTGACTTCGAGCTGCATAAACAAAACAAAAATGCATAACCATTATCAATTTTCCAATCTTCAACTCTCTGGAATAGCCATTTCACGGTTTGATAAATGTGAAAAGCAGGTTTACACGGTTTGAACTTAAAACAAACCGTGTGATCACGGTTTCAGTAAAGTTCAAACCGTGAAATAAACTATTTCACGGTTCAAGTTAAATGAAACCGTGTGTTCACGGTTTCAGTTAAGTTCAAACCGTGAAATGGCTATTTCACACTTTTAACATAAAAAATTGAAATTTTAAATTAAATTTGAATCCAAACAAATCAGTATTATTATGAATAATAAACTAATCATTAATTAATAAAATCTAAAAAAACATTTACTTATTTAATTAATGATAAACTAAATAATCCATAAATATTATTTTAAATAATTAACATAATTAATTAATGCAGTAAAAAGAGAATAATGATATATCTGTGGATTGTCAAAGAAACCAACGAAGTCGGCATGCAACGACCCAAGTTCCCATCTCCTAAGTCGTGGCGTCTCGTGCTCGTTGCGACGTGTTCCAATTGCATGCCCTAAAGCAAGAATGGCCTTGACAGCCCAAAGCAACATCGCCAACACGGGCCCGTAGAGTTGGTAGGCAGTCCTATTTTTTTTACCTACTATTTCTGTGGGGTCCTTCTTTGCCACTCCAAGCTAGTGGCACATGATCTGGAACTACCATGATCCCCACGGAAACTTCACTCATCACTGTGGATCCTCTACTAATGTCCGTGCCCAATCATCAACGGGTCTGTCAGGATCACGACATAGTAGCACGTAGTAGTAGAGAATGAGGTTGGCAGCGCTCAAGTATTGCTCTGGAGTCCATATGACTTTAGATGCATCTTTGAAATCATCCAAGAGCTCTCTGACTTGCACCTTACGTCCGCGGTAATAAGTATGGAAGAGGCTCGTCTGTGAGATGACGTGATTGCGACCGTGGGGATTAAAGGTCGTAGGGCCGAAGCATGATCCAGTCACAAGGCAGAATTCTTGAGGCCCAAACCGAATATCCGTCCACCTACGTGGAACCACCTCTCCAATTTGTGTTCTTCACCCCTCCACAACTAGAGATTCGTTGCCAAATCGTCTCAAGAGATCTGGTCTGCCAATGTGACCTAAATGATAAATTACGCCTAGAATTGCATGGTCTCTGTTGTAAATAATTATTTCACCGTGCAAAACGATTCATTAATTTAGTGAAGTATCAACTTTTCCAATCTTCTCTGCAATATGTATTTTCACGGTTTGAAATTAAACAAAACCGTGTGCCCACGGTTTAATTTAAGTCTGAACCGTGAAAAATCTAATTTCATACTTAAATCAAACCGTGAGCCCACGGTTTGATTTAATTTAAACCGTGAAATTGGTGACTCAGGAATTACACGGTTGAATGCTGATTGAAACTGTGAGGCCACGGTTTCAATTGAGTTCAAACCGTGTGTGTATATATATATATATAATTTAATTCTGCAGATCGAATTCATAAATTTACCAGATTTATAGAGATTTCGAATTCATAATTTACCTAGTAAATCCAGATTTTTTGCATACAAATCGAAATATTAATGCATTTATAGACATTATAATTCTATTCAAACAAATATAAAATCATTAAATCACTACATACGAATTGATTGAAGAACTAAAAATACTAAAAATTCAATTACTTTTGAAATAACAAAGAAGAGAAGAAGAAAATTTGAAAAATTACCGGAGGCTGCGGCTGAGGAAGGTTTCGCCGTTCTTCCATCGTCGGAACTCGGCGATATACTTGAGTCGGGACTTCGACTCCTTCGTCTTAGGAACCCGAATTGTTATTGGAATTGGCCATACTTTTGTCTCCGGCGGCGGCGACGGCAACACACACACGGTTCCAAAAAAAAAAAATTGAGGATAGGGTTTCACGGTTTGGGGGGAGAGATAGCGTGAGAAAGAGAGTGAGGACCGTGAGAGAGTGGGGTAAGTGGGTGGTGGGTAGTTTCACCCAGCCCTAGGTTTTTTTTTTTTTTTTTTTTTCCTTTTAATTGGTCAAAGCCAACAGTCAAAGGAAACATCAACAAGACAAAAATTTGAAGAGTCCCGATAAAAACAACAACAACAACACAGAGTGATGTCTAAAATAGCGGGCCTCAACCCATTATTTAAATAAAAAATATATTTTTTGTAGATGCAACTTCACAGTGGGTATTTCTTACATATATATTTTCAAATTTGATATTTTAAATTTCCCCCTTTTTGAAAATGGTCAAAATTTAATACAGAGAGGGGGATGAAAGGGTAAAATTGATGGGAAAAAAATACTAGTATAGTAGTTTTTTTTTGTTTTTTTAATAGTGTATTAAAGAAAGAGATTGGTTAGTTTTGATCAGGAGGAATTTCTAATTTTGCAGCATTAATTTGACAACACCATAGTCTATAAGTAATTAGGTATGGACAGCAAAACTTGTCATCAATATTTATTGTTTCAACCTAAGGGAGAAAAAGTTTACCAATTAATTCCACTTTCTTGATAAAATATTACTCTACTTTTTTTTAAATATATATTTTAGGTAATTTGTGTTCATTTCCAAACTGGAGTTGAATATTTAATTTTACTTACATGCTAATGATTATTTTTAGGGGAAATAAAAATAGTCACTTTGAGATAGTAAAGATAAATAATAGTCATTTGGATAAAAAAGATAAAAAATAGTCACTCTTAGCATAATACATCCGCGGCTCCACCCTTGCCTAATTCACGAATTTAAATTCGTGAATTGCTCTAAAAATATAAGGCAATTCACAAATTTTACAAACTCAATTCGTGAATTACTCACAAAAAATGTCTGAATTCGCGAATTCACCCAAATTCGTGAATTCACTTTAAAAAATGCCCGAATCCACGATCTCAATTTCGTGAATTCGTGAATTAGTGGGAAAAAACAAGCAATTCACGAAATTTATTAGTGGCTATTTTTTTTTTTATCTTTTTTATCAAAGTGACTATTTTTTATCTTTTTTATCTATATGGCTATTATTTATCTTTACTATCTCAAAGTGACTATTTTACTAGTTACCTTTTTTTTTTTTACCCCCAATGCTTGTTTTTGTTGATATATACGCATTTGAATATAATTACTTTCTTTCAGAAAAATAATACTATGAGTAGTTATAAAATTACTTGGTAACTGTGAATATTTACTTAATTATGTATTTATAATCTGAGTTGTTTGACGTCTATCTCGATATTAATTAAGCATGCAGTAGTTTATAGGTTGAAACTAAATAGGATTAGCTCGACGTTACTATCTTGTTGGCCGTTTGAATAAAGCTTGTGAAACCTATTGCGCCACACCCTATAAACTAGCCCAAAACCACATAAAAGAGCTGCTCTATTTTAATAATTAACCTGATCAAATTTATAAATTTATATTCCAATTGTATTCTTTTTATAAATCTTAAGACTATAATTATCACCTAAATTTTACAAAATTATACTCTGCATATTTGATTGCTATGCTCACCCCTTCTTTCAATTAAAAAAAAAAAAAAAGCACTCATATTCTTGTACATATTTAGAAAAAAGATGTTTGAACTTCATTCTAATTAAAAACATTTAACATCTTCCTATAACTATCAATTTGCAAATTTTATGTGAATTTTGTTAAAGCTGTAAAATTATGTATTAGCTGCAAATGTAGCAAAATGTAATTAGCTAGGTGAGAACATTGACTTTTTTGGTCAAATCACGCGGGACACAAAACGCATAGTCAGCATCAGCTGCATCGTCGTAATTCCACGTAACTATCGTCTATCGCCATGCATCCTCACTATTTCATGAAAATCTATACTAATAATATTAATATTAATATGTAAAAATACGTATATAGGAACGAATTTAATAAATATGTGTACGTAGTTTTACATTTATGTGTAGTACTTAAAACATTTAACCAGTTTAATTAGTTATTTTATTGTACTAATTCAAATCGTAACTACGTAGTACCTCCAACCCACTATTAGTTCCATATCACTTTTTGACTTTTTTCGGCACGCGTTTCCACCGAAACCTAGTACGGATTTTAAAATATGATTTTGAAGTAGTGTCCCGTAAAAAAAATACTTCAAAATTATATTTTAAAATCCGCACTAAGTTTCGGTGGAAACGCGTGCCGAAAAAAGTCAAAAAGTAATACTCCCTCCGTCCTCTATTTAGTGACCCTCTTTTTTCAGCATGTGTAACACGCGTTTCCACGCTTATCGTTGAAGAGTTTTAAAATGAATTTTTGAAATATTCTTTCTTTTACGGGATACTACAAGTGTTGTAGTATCTCGTAAAAGAAAGAAAACTTCAAAAATTCATTTTAAAACTCATCAACAATGAACGTAGAAACGTGTGCCACACATGCTGAAAAAAGAAAGTCACTAAATGGAGGATGAAGGTAGTATAAGACTAATAAGTGGGATGAAGGTAGTATTTGAATACATTACTACAAATTCATCAGTAAAAGAGAGTAAAATGGATCGTAAAGAAGTGCTCGTGTACTCGTAACAAAATAAACACCGCTATAAATACTGAATTAGGTCGAACACATACTCACTACCTAACAATTATTATTCTCCTACTCAAGAATACGTGAGATCGTTGAATTTTTAAGCATGAAAAATCCATACATAAGGCATGCAATATACCTTCTACATAACACGTACACGCCTTTATTATATTTCAAGATAATAAAACTTGGAAGTTAGCATCATTCCTTTAATCTTTATAGAGTACGATACATACAGGAGAAAAAAAAAATTATACAAATATACAAATATTTTCAAGATCAATAATATGATCCATAATTTTTCTTCTTCATTATATTTTATTTACCAGATCCTTTATTTCAATACTGAAGTTTAAATGAAAGACGTATCTATAATTATACTCCACTGTATGTCAACCGCTAAAAACAAGAACCGAGAAATTTTGTTTTATTTTAAAAATAATAATAATCCACGTCATATCGTAGAACCTAACAGCCTGGCAGAAGTCGGCCATTCTCCACTTGCGTCGCCCCACGTGGCGTAAGCGGATGTTGACACTTCCTCCTCACAGCTGTCTCCCTCTTTCCCCTTCTCATTATCATATAAATAACCCCAAACTTACACTCCAATTTTCCATCTCAATCCAAACCAAAATATCATTATGGCCTCAAAGTACTCTTCTCCCACCCTACTACCACTCTTCTTCCTCCTCTTCCTCGCCTCCACCTCTACGGCGGCGCTGGTGCAGCAGCAGCCGCTCCTCCTCAAATACCACAACGGCGCTCTCCTCAAAGGCTCCGTCACCGTTAATCTCATCTGGTACGGTAAGTTTACCCCGGTCCAACGCTCCATAATCGTCGATTTCCTTCAGTCTCTCAACTCCCCTAAGCCGTCTAAACCCTCCGTCTCCACCTGGTGGAAGACGACGGAGAATTACAAGAGCGGCGGCGGCGCCTCCACTGTCGTCCTCGGGAAGCAATTCCTCGACGAAGCCTACTCCCAGGGAAAATCCCTAACAAATTCGCAGATCGTGTACCTGGCCGCCAAGGGCGGACACGCGGCGCAGACGGTGAACGTCGTGCTGACGGCGGAGGACGTCACCGTCGACGGTTTCTGCCGGAGCAGGTGCGGCACCCACGGCGCCACCCGCGGCGCGGCTCGGTTCGCGTACGCGTGGGTCGGGAACTCGGCGACGCAGTGCGCGGGGTACTGCGCCTGGCCGTTCCACCAGCCGCTGTACGGGCCGCAGACGCCGCCGCTGGTGGCGCCGAACGGCGACGTCGGCGTGGACGGCATGGTGATCAACCTGGCCACCGTTCTGGCGGGAGCGGTGACGAACCCGTTCAACAACGGCTACTTCCAGGGACCGGCGGCGGCGCCGCTGGAGGCGGTGAGCGCGTGCACGGGCGTGTTCGGGTCGGGCGCGTACCCCGGGTACCCCGGAAGCGTGCTTGTGGATAAGAGCACGGGTGCGAGCTACAATGCGCAGGGAGTGAATGGGCGGAAGTATCTGGTTCCGGCGATGTGGGACCCTCAGACGTCGCAGTGTAGGACACTTGTTTGATTTCGTTATGCGGTGGGGAAGGATTGGGTGCGAGCAAGTGTACGTGTGTAAATATACGGGCGCTTGGTGTTTGTGGGTGCGGTTTGTACTTGTTTGTACATTTTCTCTTTTTTTTTTGTCATATGAAGAATGTGTGGAAATTGCAATAGGAATATATAATATAATAATTATAAAAGCGATGTGTTAAATCAGTTGATTTTGAGTGGTCTTTCCCTTCTTTGAAAAGGAAATTAATTTTTAAATAGATAGAATATTTGAAAAAGGAAGGTGGGGTCAGGTGTAAGGATTCGTTCTTATCTTTGCTCGTCTTCATGCTATACTAGCAGAAAAAATATCGCAAAATCATTAAGATGTGTATAGTTAATTAGTGCTGTAATTGAATTATGTAAGGGAGGGGGCCTTGACGTGAGAGTGCAAGCCAATTGTTACGTGAAAGGTAATAATGCTATAGAGTAGTATGTAGTAGAGTACACTATACGTGTCACTACCTTATTCATGCGAGGTACTAAATCAATCTATTGCTTGTTTGAATGGTAAAATTCATGTATTTATCTTCTACAATTTCTACTATTCTCGACTTTATCTTTCACTATACGTGACGACATAAACACTTCAACTAGTGCTTGTTGCTGATGTGATAATGTTATTATCACATTGACAACTTTTTTCAATTAAAATCTAATTAGTTTTGGTAATATTTTTATCAAATTTTTTTTATTTATATAATCAACACGTCATCATCAGTGAACACATTAACAGTGAACATTGAAGCATTTCTTATGTTGCAATATTTTTGAAGGAGTAGATATAGGTTGTATGTGCAAACAAAAAATTATTGCAAATCGAGATAGAATTGGAAAATTACGAAACAGCTCACTTCATCAATTTAAATTTGCTTGTTTGATGTCAAGGTGCAGGATAAAGTAATAACCCAGATACTGATAGACATGACATGAGATTGAGTAAACTACAAACAGAAAATCATGAAATTGTAGACTAGATGACTATAGATTTTCTTATTCTTCTGCGTGTAATGCAACTTGTAAGAGATTTAGAAGCCCACATGCTTCTTCCTTTATTCTTAATACAATATTTTGATGTACGATATAAGTATGTTGGATAATCTAGGACGAATAATGGTGTCATTATCGTACACGTACAAACAAATTGCTCACTTAAATCTATAATTAAGTATATAGTAAAACGGAATATTTAATAGAAACTTTGCAAAACTCATACTATAAAGTTATCAAGTTGGATTATTTCATGCATTTCTAGCTGGCAAGGGATGTCGATTGCTAACAAATTGACCATCGCAATTTAAGAATATAATCTCGAGACTTGTTCCTGTACCAAATAATAATCACGTTTAACCCCCACGACTGCGAAATTTTTCGTATTATCATTTTAAATAATCTGACAAATTATCAACTCACTTAGGAAAATTCAACTAGCCATTAATAAACCGCGGTGGCCTACACTAGTAGGCAAGATACCGCCTATTTAAGGCCGTTTAATTAGAGTGGAAAGAATGAAGTGATCAAATGTGCTATGAACTCACTCAAATTGCATACTTGACCAGTTCAAAGGTGGCACCATATATATAGGAATGGTAATGGGTTGGGTATCCACCCATTTGGTCTTCCCCAGACCCAAACCTATTAAAATTTTCTACTTATACCCGTTCTAAATCAGATTAAAAATTAATTTTGGCACATGCAGCCGCCCCAAACCCATCAGGTAATACCCACTAATTACCCAATTAAACCCTAATTCTACAAAATTAAAATTAATTGTCCTTTAAAATTTTTTATAACAGAAATTATAATTAAGTATAGATACTAATCGAAAGTCAAAACTATTATTTAAACATGTAAATTTCATAAACAAAATATAAAACTAATCTCAATATAAGTACGAACAAGATATTAACTTTTATTTATACAAAAAAAGAGAACCCTAAAATTATGAATAGTTATAAAATAATTTATTTATACAAAAAAAGAGAACCCTAGAATTATGAATAGTTATAAATATTTTAATTCACACACACATGCACATATATATGGGATTGGGTAGAAGGTACCCGTAGATATCTACCCATACCCAACCCAAACCCGTTGCGGGTATCAATGATATTACCCAAACCTATCCCAAACCAATCTAATTTTACCCAAACTCGTCCTATTAGGGTCTCGTTGAGGCGGGTACCCGCAAACACCCGACCCATTGTCATCCCTAACCATATAAGAAACATAAATTCAACATCTTCGATACATTTATTACCAAAAATCGGTTCGGAGAACTTATACCAGAAAAGTACCTATCCATCATCTCCGTTACATTCTTGCTAAGACGACGATCAAGAAACACTCGACAAATGCAAACATATATATATATACGAGCAGTTTAAGAAAAGGAGGGTTGATTGAGTTGCTGTGTTTTGGTTCTTGATTTAGATAGATCTGTTTGCATAATTGTATGAAAGTGTTCTTAAGTCGCATGAAGATGTACAAGTTCTGGTGAAATCTAGATTTCACAAGGCAAGTGCAGTTTCACGCGACTCAGCAAAACCTTCACAACAATATGCAAACAAATTACCAAAATGCAGTAGAGTAAACAACTCAGTCGAAAAGCTTCTTACGCCCTGAAAGATGAGAAAGAGCGCTGTGATCCGATTCTTCTCTTCCTAAGTCGCTCTGCTATGATAAAAGCAAGCTCGAGGGATTGGGAAGCATTAAGCCTTGGATCACAATGGGTGTGATAGCGTGAGCTTAGATCATTGTATGTGATTGTTCGAGACCCTCCAACACATTCCGTAACATTTTGTCCAGTCATCTCCAAATGCACGCCTCCCGGATAGCTTCCTTCTTGATCATGTACATCAAAGAATGCTCTCACCTCAGCCTGCCCAATTACATCCCACACATCAATTAATTGAATATATAAACATAGCCCACAAAATTAACAGAATACAGATTATGCAAAATATAGTTTCTTGTAATTAGTTAAGAGTTATTTTTCTGTTATTGTTAATGAGGCTCTGTTTTACCTTGGGGGAAGGGCAAGCCGGAATTGTGAAACGGGCACATTTAGCTGTTTTTGTCAAAGTGATATATGTCTGATATACTTTTCAAGAGATGAGGCTTTTGAATCTCCAAGTTCCAACACACGAAACCATTTTTCTTTGATTTAGTTTAAAGACTCGCTGAGATAATGTCAAAGTTTTGCTGAATGACAAAGTTAGGTGCAACTCAATCATGTCTCAGATTTCTGTTGCATTAGTTTAATATTGAGAAATTCAAAGGCATGAAGTAGCAGTTCCATATTAAACAAAATATTTGTTAAGGAAATAGCCTACAACTACGTGTTCGTAACTGTAATGTCCCATGGGAGAATTAAGTGTTCAAGAGACGAAAAAGAGAAGGCAGCACACATACCCTGATAGCATCGAAGGAGCGAGTCTTGAGTCCACATGGAGCTTTAATGGTGTTTCCATGCATTGGGTCACTCACCCAAGTCACTATCTGACTTGCTCTTCGAACAGCCCTAATCAGATATGGGAGTTTCACTCTCATATTCTCAGCCCCCATTCTGGTGATTACAGTGATTCTTCCAGGTCTGTTGTCCGGATTCAAGATATCAATGAGTTTCACTAGCTCATTTGGATCCATTTTATCACTCACCTGCACCACGACCCAAAATGAATGAGTTTTAACAAACATTTCTCTCTTCACTAGCAATTTCAAGAGTACTATGTGAATCACATAAAATACAAACATAAAAAAACCTTGATCCCCAGAGGGTTAGAAACTCCTCTTAAGAACTCAATATGGGCCCCATCTAACTGTCTCGTTCTTTCCCCAACCCAAATCATGTGGGCAGAGCAGTCGTAATACAGGCCAGAAGTCGAGTCCTCTCTTGTAAGCGCTTGCTCGTAAGGTAAGAGTAAGCACTCATGTGATGTCCAGAACTCCGTAGTGGTCATCACAGGGTGATCAGCAGTTAGACCACAGGAGGCCATGAAGCCGAGAGCCTCATCAACTCTATGAGCCAGTTCGCGGTACCTTTTTCAACAGAAAAAACAAAAATTAATTATCATATCCTTGGAAGTGACTACATTAGTATATTAAGGAAATTGCTAAATTGGTATATTAAATACCTATCACCCTGCTCACTGTGTTCAGAGAAATCAAGGTTCCACTGTGTGACTCTCTGCATAGCAGCATACCCTCCAGTTGCAAATGCTCTGAGGAGGTTGAGTGTAGCCACAGATTGGGTATAAGCTTTTATCATTCTCTCGGGATCTGGAATTCGTGATTTCTCATTGAAAGCATCTCCATTAACATTGTCCCCACGGTAGCTTGGCAGCTTGACTCCATCCTTCTCCTCGAATGAATCAGATCTTGGCTTGGCAAATTGCCCTGCCATTCTTCCGACCTACAGAGAGCAATTTCCAAATCATCAAATTCATTTTTTACCGGTTTCTTGATGTCAACACAAATCATTGAAAGATCCTACCCGCATAAAAGTCCTACTTAGAAAGCAACCTATCAATTAGTGGGGACAGCTCAGTTAGAGTATTTCTAGGTAATGATCACCTGGATATAAATATTCTTCTAGTTACTACTTTAGTAACAAAGATAACAGACTTATTTGCTTTGATTTTAATTTTCATACTATATAGCTAAACCCAATATAACATCAACTAAAAGAGGCTCTAGTGTTCGCAGTCTATGCCCAAAAGAAAAAATATATAAAGGAAAATTAAAGTTATAACAAGAACACACAAACAAAACATAACCAGAAAACAAAGGATCTATCAATGCCTATACTTCGTGAAACATAATTGATCTAACAATCTAAGAAATTGCACACATAAGCGTGGGAAATCGGTGTGTTTGGTGTATCAATTGGATTTAAGAAAACTGAATTACCTTAATAACAGGCATCTGACCACCAAACATGAGCACAACTCCCATCTGCAGCATCACCCTGAAGGTATCCCTAATATTATTGGCGCTGAATTCTTTGAAACTCTCAGCACAATCGCCGCCCTGCAAAAGGAAGGCGTTTCCGAGAGCCGCCTGCCCCAGCCGCTCCTCGAGTTTGCGGGCCTCGCCGGCAAAAACGATCGGAGGAAAGGACTCCAGAGTGTTGAGGACTGATTCGAGGGAATCCTTGTCGGGATATTCCGGAAGTTGGGAGGCTTTCTTCGATTTCCAGCTGTCAATACTCCAGCTCTTTGAGGGTGAGGCGGCGGCGGCGGCGGGCGTCGGCGGCTTGGAGGATAGGATGGCGGAGATTGATTTTGATCTAGGATCGGAGGAGAGAGACGGGATTGAGGTAGGTCTGATAGGGGATGGGTGTTTGGGGCTGGGGTGGAGGAAAGGATTGGGCAGGCGGGATGCGGCGGAAGTGGCGGTTGCGGTGGAGGGGGGCGGTGTCAGAGCCATTGCTTTCGCCGGAATAGTTTTGCACCGGTAGAGAGAGAGAGAGAGGAATAGCCGGTGAGGGAGATGAAAACGGAACGATGAGGGGAACGGAGGAGTAGGTGAGGACAGAGTGGTTCAGAGTAGAGGATGACAGAAAATGTCTTCAACACTGTGATTTTATTATTATACTGTATATATTTATATTTTGGAAATTGGGATGTTGCCATCAAATCAAATTATTACCGTCATTCTTTGAAAAGTATCAAGTATGCGTGCCTCTTTCTTAGAAAAGTAAGCATGGCTATACAATTGCAGATTATAAAACGGGGAAATAATTTTGTAAATTTAAAGTACTCCCTCCGCCATCTTTGATTTGACCATATTTCCATTCTGGGCTGTCCCAGCCCAAATGGTAGGTTTCCTTTTTTGGGCCTGATTAAGGCCTAACCCACTTAATTACCCCATCACTAACACCCCCCCATTAACCCTAGACGATGCCTAACCCTAACATCATTCTCACAACGGCTCTCTCTTTCTCTGGAACATTCCGCCGATTTTTCTCTACAGTCTTCATCTCCTTCCCCACTGCAACCCTAGATCCCTTACGCGGCCGCCGTCCCCTCTTCTGCCCACCGGCTGCGGTGTTCACCGATCCACCCGACCTGATGAGTTCCTCACCTTCCATTCTCCCTCCCGACACCGAATCTCCCCCTATTACACCTTCATTCTCCTTTTCTGTCTCCGATTTTGTCCCAGAGACAGAGTTACAAGCAGATATGTCTGCGATTGAGGCGTATGTGTCAGATTCCCCTTCAGACGAGGAGGAATCTGAGAGGCATGGTCAGATCCGGTTGAAGAGCGCTGCCGAGCGGAGAAGACGGGCGGCGAAGCGGGTCGCGCGAGAGCTGGAGGCAGAGCGGGCAGAGTTCATGGTTGAGCACCAACTTGAAAAAGAGAGGCTCCGGGAAGAATTGAATCGGAGCGAGAGCTTGAAGGAGATCCACCGGATCTTCCTCCCTCGGCTCTTTGATGAGCCCTGTGACGCTGTGAGATTTTTCTTTTTTCTGCATGTGTCGATTTTCTTACATTTCTGCCCATGCTTAGATGTTCGGTTTCTGGATCTTGCATCTCTGGTGCTGATATGTGAATCTGATGGCTTATTGATGGTGGTTCTGTGTTCTGTTGGGTTTCTTGTTGGATTATATCTGTGTGATATGTGGTCGATTATTCTGCATGCTGGATCTCGGTTGCATTATTGGTTGTTGGCTTTTGTTGGTTGATCTGTGTTCTGTATGGTTTCTTGTTGGATTACTGGATGTCGGTTAAGTGCTGTGAATATGTTGGTAGTTGGATAGCTGCGATGATGAATGCATGCACACACTTCTAGCCCTATTTCTGTGAACCCTAGATCTCTGTGATGAAAGCTTAAATTTGATGATCAGCATTTGTAAATGATTGTTTGGTGGTGGAACTGTTTCCTTCAATTCACTGTGCCG